>JAQPZY010001125.1:0-47500 GCA_029931535.1 Margaritifera margaritifera
AACCGACACATTATGTATTAAAATAATATTTTCTTCCATTTTTTTATATAGTTATATTAATATAAATGAATTATACAATATTTGGAACAATAACTTACACTTGAATTAGATACTACTAATTATGCAACAAAACATGAAGCTAGTAAATATAATAAGGATGAATTTGATGAATACGTTCAAAATAGTGTTGACTCTGCAAACCGCAGCATCGCAAAGTTTACATGATCTAAACATGAAAAGTAATACAATTTTAAATTTAGGACAGCCTGCTATTGCAAATGATGCAGTACCAAAAGGTATAAAAGACCATAATATTCACACTCGTATGACATATGTCTCTGGTGTCGAATTCCAAAAACTTGATATAAACGCATAAAGTACATGATATATATTTATTTAAAAAAGTAGTGATACCTAACTGACGAGTAAAGTCTTTTTGTATAAAGGCAGTGATTGTGTTAAAGTATCGATAATTAGAATTAAAATTAAATTTTAAACGGTATTTCAATAGCACTGTATGGTATATGATCTGTTGACTATAGGTGCATATTTAGACGAAGCAAAAGCCCAGCAATCTTGTTAATATTAAGATACACTTAAAAGAGTTGACAGATGGTAGAGCGAATTTAGAACAGATAAATTAAAGATAATTATCAACACCATTTGTTTTAACTCAAAAAAAGTCTTGAAAGATCCTTGCAGAACCCATTGCTGCCGCAAAACACAACGTAAAAACAAAGTCTTGGTTGGAATGCAAAAAAAAAGCATCCATATTGAATTGGAATATGTCAACACAACCTGTATTAGAAAACATAGACTCAGGTTACTCTAACATCGAGCTATTTCCTGGCAAATAACCCAATACAGTTCGTATTTATTTTTTTAAAACGAGAAATATACAACCCGTATCATCTTACACGGATATAGTTTTGTTATTGTGCTAGAAGGGCTTTCAGTACCTGGCAAATCTATAATATAAGATGTAATAGGAACTGTGTTTTCGGAATCCACTTTATTAAATAATATATGGAACCTGTCAATTTTGAAGAAACGACGATACTTAGAACTGGGAAATAATGTTAAATCTCAGTTTGATGCAGCATAATCTATTTTGTTTTACATTTTTATGGAACATAATATTAAAAGAATTGATAATTAATACAGCAAGTAACATTACAGAATTACGATCATATGTCTAACAACGTTTAAGTTGTGCTTTACCAGCAAAGAGTTACAAGTAATATATTTTAATGCAAGTAAGGCGGTCAATATTAATATCATTACATAATAGGAGGTTGTGCTAGTTTTAGTGCAATACCCTATTTTTGTGAGCGTTAATAGCTATTTCCCCAAATTATAACAGTCATCAATAAGTAGTAATATTGAAGTTGGACTAAAAAAATATCAAACCATCAAGTTTAATTCATCGATACATGAAACAATTACTTACCTTATTTAAAATCAAATTATGATTCTGACAGCAAAGAAGTACTCATATATATTATTTATGAAGATCAAATTGTTTCATTCTACCAGAAACATTTTCAAAATCATTAATGCCTTAAACGTAATAAACTAATATGATTATGTAAATCAACCTTAATACAATTGTTTACATCAGTTCATGATAGTATATATATATATATATAATAAATTATATTTATATATAATTATATATTATATAATATAATATATATATATATATAAGAATATTTTTTACGGTTGAAGCAACCTATAAAAACACACAAAGACCATTTATTTTTACCTGATTGTCATTATCCTAGTATACGATGTTGGATTGGACCAGCATCAGCGTCAGTAGAATAACAAATTTCTATTAAACCCTGAACCTATTACTTAAAGATCCTAATTAGGAGCACGAAAATTACATATTTATATACTATCAATAAATATCTAAGCAAAATATTGCCCATGTTGGAAATAAAACCAATTTGTAGAGACCAAAAAATCTTCACTATTCTCGCACCTGAATATTTTTTTTACCTATAGAATAAAATGGATAACGACACAAATCAAATAATCGTTTTTTTGATTTTATAATAATCAAACAATACTAATATGAAATCAAAATGAAATAATATTTCAAGTTTAAGTCGTAATAACAATTGTAATTGTGTATATTTAACTCATCAACATTATGATTTTATGTGCCAATATATTTCAAACCGAAATACAAAACATGGTTTGTTACTTTTTAAATGTTCATTTGATAATAAGAAAAACCCGTACAACAAATTGGCACTGCTCTGGGTGATGTTTACAAAACTATGCTTTAAATCAGTATATACAAAGAAGCAACACGGAATCCTTATAGGTGTTTTTTTATAATTATTTTGTTTTGTTTGATGAAAACAATCCAGAAACATCCTGACTGAAAGATAGCGCAATGGTTTTCGAACCATTTTTATATTGGTGGTTAAAAGATTTAAAACCAATCATGTGTTTGATTTTAATGATGGACATTATAAATATCATTATTATAGCTGTTAGTTTCCATTATATAACATTATAGTTGCAATAAACATTGTATAATATGTGATTATATATAATGAAAACTTTGAAAAGGTTACTAATTATGCAGAAACGAAAAGAGGATAGTTAAAAAATGGCTTACAAAATTAAAAAAAATAAAAAAATTTAAAGATAAACATTTTAGAAAAAAAAGTAGGAAAACAAAGAGTTTTCAATCATGAGAAAAATTGAGAGAGAAAGAGAGAGAGACAAAAAAAACGAATATCCACCTGATCAAATAATTTGCACAAAAATCAATTTACAGACCATACAAGCATTACCCTCCAGCCAAATATTATTACCACCTTTCGCATCACCAAAAGCAATTGAGTTGAAAGAGAAAAAAAACACCAAACACAGATATAATAGATTTGAAATACAAAGATTTAGACAACGAATCTAAAACAAACAACGCAAAAATATCCTCTACCATCAGAGGAAAACTGCTTAATGCAAGATATGGATATAATAAATCAATTTTAGAAATTATCTATGATAAATAGAGCAGCAAGCTCTCCTGCCGAAAAATATAAAGTACCATTAAAAATATAGGGCTAAAATCATAAAGTGTACTAATAGATAGAGTTAAATATGTGATCCTACTAAAATTCCCAAACTAGAAGCAAGAAAGATACAGGACTTGGAAATAGAGTACGATTCTGATTTATATGTACTATATATACTATATATATATATATATATATATATATATATAATATAAAGTTATATATATATATATATAAAACCTTAACAGCTGAATGATAATTCATACTTTGGTTAAGTTGGATATTTGACCTTAATAAAATATTTTAAATTAAAATTGGGAAGCAATATAATCAATGATGGTTACGCGATGTTGTTAAGAAGGAAGTTTTATTATGATTTTATTGATCTGACAAAACGAAAAGATGGAATAGTAAAAAGGAACTATAGAGACAAATCCTTGAAACAATTTCAAAACAATTGTATTATAGCAAATCAAAGAAAATTCAAAAGTATAAAAAATGGTGGTTGTATACGATATCACAAGGACCGCAAAAAAAACGAATTCGTTCAGAGATTTACAAGATATTATGTGGTAGCAAAAATATGGAAATGAAAACAAATCTATTGATAATGATATTGTTGAGAATCCTAAATATATTACGTGGATGACCGGATAATAAGTAAGCCTAAATTATAAATAATATTAGTGACAACTATCTATGATATCTCATGTATCAATATTTTTCATAATTCAATGGTATCTTAAACAACACTTTTTTATATTCTGAGAATGCAACTTATAGTCTAAAATCCACAATAATTTCTGTGGATTTTTGCACACCAAAAATTCTGTTTGAATATTAATAAAACTTATAAAATAGCATTGATCACGCTCAGAAGTATGTATTAATGGCTTATTGTAGCATCAACATATAATGGTTTCTCAGGTACCATGATTGGTACGAAATGGTTTATTAATGTAATAAAACAATGAGGAACATATATTTATAGTTGATACCGCAATTATATATATATTAGAATGCAATGGGTCAAAACCCAATGCGATTACAATTGCACCAAATTTTAATACACTAAGTATAAATTTAGGCATTATACTTGTAAAACCGAGTTTATAATTAAGAATTATCATTAAAAACACATTAGGCTTTGGACTAAAGGATAATAGGAGAAGGATGGAAATGAAGATAATCCAACCAGCTAATGATAACAGAAATTTAATACATTGCTAATACGATATAGTTTGGTAACCAAAAGTTGTATTTAATGGGGCAAATGGCGATGCTCTTTTTTTTTTATTTACAACAACCAAATTCACCCGCAGGTAGTTTTCTTGAATATACAAAGAAATGGGTTAATATACCTGCTAATTAATAAAAATGTACCAAATATCAGGTATTTAAATGCTTTTTTGTCGTGGCTGATGGTAAGAATATAATTGGAAAAACAGTGTTAGATGCTATTAAAACGTGTTTTAGTAAATTGGTATTGAGTAAGTTACCTGTGATGAATCCCCTATTGTCATCGAAAATTGCGTAGCAAAATGTTATCGAAGGAGTAAACACGTCAAGGTTGAAACAAGCAGTCGAAACAATTAGGGTCATCAGGTTATGAAGAAAAGTAACAAAATTGAATAAATTAGAAAATCTAAAATAACACCAAGATTATAAAAGAAACTATGAAGAATTACTAGTGGTTAATAAATAAGGTTAAAAGAGGTTTTGGAAGATACAAATCTTAATAAACATTAAATTAAAAATTCAATTATTGATAATGTTAATGAGTCCGTTAGATAAAATATTGGCGAATATCAATTTAATTCAGTATCCTGGAGAAAAGCATTAATATGTACTTATACACCAACAAGCTTAAATATTAGTCGATTGCATTAATAATGATTTTTAGATTGTGTATTAATAATACATTTGTGAACCCGCCACTACACTATAATAGTACTGACAATTCAAGTGCTTTATCATCTCAACAACTGCTTGTACTCCTGAAGTCCGTTTCTGTGTCCGAGATGAACACGCTCTCACACCTTATCCCTTGCTTCGCCCTAAACTACTAAATAGAATCCTAAGAAACATGTTAGTAATTGTTGCACTTGTGATATACAGATTGTTGTCTATTTTCCCCACGTGCCATAAATCTCATCAATAGTGAAAAAGCTCGAGTCTTAAATTGTGTATCCATCACTGATATTTCAGATATATACAGAGCTCCACTCGCTGATCCTCGTCTGGCAACTTGTTAAGACCTTTTAATTTTGGTGGGACTCAACACAAAAGTTGTAGCCGTAATACGCATAATGCGTTGTGTAAAGTGCATAGTACATGTAACATGGGATGCAATTAATGAGCAAGATGAATTTTGCTAGTATAATGATATTAATATCTGGAAGGTGTCATGACCATAAAGACAGAGGTTTAACCACGTAAGTCAACACCAAAACTATCCTATCGAGACACTCATCATTCCAACATTATCACTCGTCAACATCACTGTCCTCCGCTCTTCGATAACTGACCCTCCCTGTCATCACTGTGATGTTCCACATGAATCTGTCAGTGTACAGATCATAACTAGCACCATGTGTTTCTCACCTCACCCGACAGGATATTGTGGTAGCTTATACGAAGCATCCCTAACCTCAACTATTCAATGTACTAAACCCTATGACGATTTTAACTCTAAGACCGTGAGTTACATCGCGCAGATCAATATATTATCGCATGAATACCAGTGATCATTACTACTCTCTTCTCTACGCTCTGTAAATTCGCAGAGACACTCTAACAGCAATGCCCTAAATTCATGTTCTCCGATAGCAAAAAACCCAATTGTGTTCCGTTTGAATCGTCTGATATATCGAACATCGCTCTGATATGACCACTCTCTCACTAGGCACTTGAGCAATAAGTAGTCCAACGTACAGTGTCGCTGAGCCACTCATGACCTGTAACTATGTATGAGACCGCTCAAGATGTGTAACAAGGCACTAACTACCACCCCCACCCTTCCCGCCAGTACACCAGCTCACCTTGTAACCCCTACTCCAGTGTTTCCGTCCATACCGTGAAGCCTAAACATCAAATAAGGAGGTATTTTATTCTAGGATTATGAGTACCTTCAACGCTCGGTAATAGGGCGATAACACGGGAATATGCTACTTCAGAAATGTACAGCTTGCAGCAATAGCTGATATTAGGAAGAAACGAGGTAGTCGAATTAAGCATCATTGTAGTCAATATAATATAGATAATATAAGATGTCAATAGCATTGAATTTTTAAATTGAGTTTAAACACATCAAGAGTAGGTGCGCGAAATTCACGACATGTCTAGGCCCACACAGCAATTTAAAACAACAAATTAAAACATCCACAGTGAATTACATTAAAGTTTAGAAACATCGCAATTACACAAACCAGAAAGTGACAAAAACTGAGAATAAATAAAAACGCAAATATATCATATTGTTTAATGGCCAAATAATTCCAATAATGTTGGCTTGCATTTGAGAATCTGAGATATATTAAGGTCGAACACACCTAAAACAAAAACAAGCAAGGTGTGGTTTGTTGATCCCATTGGTTACTGGTATTGCGACGAATTTTATTTAGCATGGGGGGTTATGTTAGCTATTCGACCTGGAGAATTAGGCATTACTAGGGAACTCATCGGTTTGTAAGGGTATTAAAACAAAGTTTGTCTATGGTGTTTGTTTTACCTCCAGGAACAATACGATATGCAAGAAAATATGCAATATACTTATATATAGACGTACCTTTGACTTTTGCTGGAAGGTGTTGTTACAAAAACGCTCTTAAAAGAGAAGGAGAAGTTGATATATAATAATGTTTTAGATCATGAAGAGAGTTTATTTATTTGTACCGTCAAAGAGTGCCACAGATACGAAGAGAATCAAAATGCAATTATGAAAAGCATGAACAATACAGAAAGAACAACAATTTAGAAAAATTGAAACAAACGTTTTCAGAGGGTGTGAAATGAAAACAGAAAGATATACTACTAGATGGCTTACAGAAAAGGGTACAAGAAACCACTGAAAAGAAATCTGTAAATATTGCTTACAGTTCTGCTTTATACAAATGGCCATAACGCTTTTTAATTAAGTTCCATTACAGTTCTAGTAAATGGAAAGTTGCATTACAGTTGATCTTTTGAAGTCACAATCACCTACGGTGAATATGGTTGTTTCCTGAAGAAACAAATACATTTTACCATTCGAATTGACAAACATATTGATGTTACTGTCACATCGCATATATGTTTTGCAAATAATAGATTGTGATGTAACTAAACAAATACCTTCTACTATAAAGTCGATAGCATAGAAATGAAACAACAACTGATGGTTTTTTACAACTGTGAGATGGGCAATGAATAAAGTCAAATAGTGATTAGAACCTTGCATAAGAATGAAAAATTACTCCAAACACAAAATTCAAAAGATTAAAATTGCACACCAAGCTGCAATTCACACAGTATATATCACCAACTAAAAGTAAAAATTTAATAGGATGTAATAAGCCAGCAATGGTTAATTTTATTGAGAAATTCTACTTAATCTGAAACATTTTTGTTGATTTATTGAAACCTAAAAAATTATACACTGTTTCCTCAATCATATCAGCAACCACCACAACTTACTCTAAAGGACAGTATTGGTGTTTGGCTAGATTCTAAACTTATTAAAAATGTTTTTCACAGAAACTTTTGTTTTTCCTGTCAATGTTAATGGTAATTGCAAGTCATAGTATAAAGATAGTGGTAACCGATAAACAGGATGCAATATCAGAATAAATGACTATGAAAATAGAAGAGTAATAGACTCGTGCATTTTCACTCGTATGCTGTATTTTCCCCTGCTTGTGCGGAGTTGTTATGTATTTGCTGTACCTTGTAGACTCTTACCATCTGATGTTGCCTTAAAGATTGGTACACAATACTGTAGACACAAAAGTGGATTAAGTTCAGTACAAGGTATTGATTTAATTTAAGCAATAATTTTGGAGAATGTGGGGATCTGTATTTCCATAATTTTAGAGCAATAAATGTTTGCAATATTTGCTGCAAATATTTGTGTGTGACACTATAGTTTTACATATGTAAATTATGGTGGGGCATAGACTTTTAGTGGGAAAAAAATAAGGGAATGTATTAATTTTTACAGAGTCCTCTATATAAGGGGATAATGCTCCGCACAAGCTAGACACATAAGCAACTTAGGTAATATTATAGTTTATAATTGTTTAAAATTTTAAGTTAATTTATTTTATCAATACTGCCCAATAAATCAGTAAAATGTTACAACTTTTTTAATTTATTAAGGAAAAACATCCATATTTCCAAAAATGAGAAATTCGCAAGGGCTAGATGTCATCAGACTAAACCTGTTAATTGTGTGTTTTTCGGGACATTTCCTGAATAATAAATTGCATTTAGCAGTAATTTGCGACCGGAGTCTGGGATCTTCAATGCAGATATCTTTCAAAAGAAATTCCTCCAAAATTGATAGATGTAAAATCTTTCTTTGTGCTGCCTCCTTTTTTTAGTAGGGTTGAAATTAATTTGATCTGTATCTGATTATACATGTTTTTTACATGCATACCGCATACCTCACGATCAAACAGTATTGTATCTTTTTCAGTGATTAGTTGCAATATTCCGAAAAAAACTTCAGTTTCCAGATCTTCAAAAGACATTCCAAATAAAAAAAGGCCTGATAATGTGTTCTGTACGTATGCCAATAAACTAAAGGATGTGTTTCCCCTCTAAAAGATTTAATTTGATTGATTTTTCCATTGATCACATCTGCATATAGTTTTCCTCTATCAATGACACATTTTATTTAGATCATAGGGCATACGTCAATGTACAGCATTGATAGTAAACCAAAACGAGGTAGTACTATGTAGTTAGCAGACAAAAAGAATGTTAGTAGTCATACCTGCATTGATATATAGTTATATATAATAATTGATTATATTATAACATTATATATATATATTATATATTTTATATATATATATATATATATATAATAGTCGGGGATATTTGAATTGATGCTCACACACACTTTTTGGAATAACTTTGCTGTTTCTTCTGAAACCAGCAAAAAAGAAGTAATAAATTTAACACCCGATCGATCTCAGAATAAAATAAACGGTTTCTTTAAAATGATTTGCAGCGGCAGCTTGTAGCACCGCCAGACAACCGTCTGCAGATATATGCCTAATGACGTAATATAGGTAATATGACATGTGGACCTAAAAAGCTGTCCGGAGAAGGAGGACAATTCTGCTGCTGAGCAAATCCGATGAATTTACTGTAGAATTCAGGGCGCTTTTAGGTGTACTCTCCCCATAGTTATATCAAGGTCCGACTTGGATAAAGTTTAACAGGTTTGTAAGTTCTCATTATCATATTCTATACTTTCGAGGTGGTTTAAAAGATGGTCCGCGGAATCCGATGATAAGACGACCCACATTCTGGAAGACCGGCTCTTTACACAAGTGGATTGTTTTTGTTATCACGGGCATTAATTCGTAAGCTGTTACTTAATATATTGAAGAATCATTTCAAGCTCAGAAAGGTTTGTGCAAGGATAGAATGGAGTCCCACGCATTATTAAAATCGTTAAAAAGCATCTACTCTTCGAAATACAAAAAAAGTAGTGACCTAGGAGTAACGTTTCAATGACATTGCCAATCAGGTGATGGAAAATGGTTCGACTTTGTTGCACCTGACTCAAGAGACAAGTAATAAGGTTTGGATCCAGAAAAAAAAACGGGCACAGACCACACATCGCTTCTCGAGCGGACATATTGGATTGTCTAAGAATGTTTTTATTCTATATTCTTTTTTGACATGTGTAATAGGCCCGAATGGTTGTCCGGGTATATCGCTCTGCCTGACTGCTGCTAAGTTTAACAGGACTAATTTTTTGTTGTTTTAGAGTATCGCCAAATTTTTTGACGCTGTTGTTTGCCCTTCGGAGTTAGAAGATGACCATGGACATCACTGACTGGTTTGGTTTCTGTGAGTACGTGAAGTGGCTGATCAGGCCAGACATTGTGCTCTGTCGATGCACTGGTCCATGTGGCACACTTGACAGGAGATGGCCGCTTGGAGTTTTGCTTGACTCAATAGACGACGTGCTGCCAGCTTCTGGTAGAATATTACGGGGAGCTCACGCTTTCTGCTACTGCATTCTGCAATTCTCTCCTCCTGTCAAAGACTGTTGCTGTAGTGATGCATTGGGATGGAACTCCGCCAGATGGAGCGATTGATGTGTGAGATTTTGCCAAGACTCAGGATCAAGTGTTGAAGTGTTTTTCATAGGATAACATGAGGGAACTTTTTATGAAGCGTTTCTTTTGACCACCCTGGAGATCGCTTTCCCCTTCCTTCATCTCGCGCGTGGAAGATCTTACTTTGGTAATCGCTCCTCTGAACATCCTGGTGGACTGTGGAACTTTGCCCATCTCAACTGGTGATTTCATCAGAAGAATTGTGGATGCTTGGAATTCCTGCCTGTTGTGACTCAAGCCTCAGGATGTCTGGGAGGACCCTGTCCTGCCATCTTATCTTCCATCAATTTCACTCAGGTGAGCTCATGTGAAAATTGGTGACGTTAGCTTCTTCGGCATGGCGTTCTGTTACAATTCGTGCAGGTTTCGCGCGAAGCAATACAGTAGGGCGTTAGTCAGGCAAACAACAATGGTCTGTAGACCTCAGAAGTATTGTTTTGTATAATGATGTCATCTGTGGCTCTTCCCAGAACACATTTGCACGTAGTCTGCCAAAGGCTGATTACTTGCCTTTAGCCAATTCTGCCGCGTTGGTTTCATCATCGATGTGGAACTGTTGTAAACGTGAATAGTGTGCGTAGCCGAAGAGTAGATGAACTTGTCCACTTGCCACAAGGGTTGTGGTCAGGTTCACTGTGATGGTAGGCTCTACGTAACGTTTTTTCCATTGTGCAGGTTTGGTGCATCACCTCTGTCTTCCTTGAGACTGATTGTGACGTTGAACCCAAAACATTGTCCAGACTCAAGCTTGAAGAGAAATGGTCCATACTCTGTTGCCTTGTTGACTCAGATTTAGCTATTACAGAGGAAACATTCGTCAGCAAATAGGAGATCACGAACTTTGTCCTTTTCGCCTGTACGACTTGTCTTAAAATTGAAACAAACTTTTCCGTTTCAAGTCCTGTACTTCTGAATGTCAATTCCCAGTGTCATGTAGTTCCACCGAAGAAGGCATCAGTAAGCATGGCAGAGAATATCAATTCAAACTAAAGAAGGTTTTTTAGATGTAGCGCCAACGACACAGCCGTTACTTGACTCCATTGTGTGTACTGGAAATGTGTTCGAGATGAACTCCATCGTTCATCCACAACACCAGCAAGCATACCATCATCGGGAATTGCCGTGAACCATCATGATGGAATTTTCGGCTGCGGAACTAAATTTTGGCCGTGTGGATCTTCCAAAGACCTCTACGGCTGACTGTGTCAGATGCTTTTTAGGTCAGTGTCGATGACTGTTCGTTGTACAGGTTGGTAGATTTTCTGTTCCTAGGCATTTCTCCTGGAGTTCCTCGAGCGCTTGCAAAACACCATGTTTCTGTGGTTCCCTCTTCCTTACCTGAAAGAATCATCAACATTGACTCTCCAGGCAGTGCGCCCTTGTGTGATCGATGTGTGAAGCACAAAACGAGTTCAGCAGGAATTCTAGCAAGGATTTGTGCCGTTGCTATTGACAGCAAGGAGATACCTCGATGGTTGTCGCAGGATTGTCTGTTGCCTTTTCCCGCTTGAAACACGTACCAAACCCCATAATCCGCACAACGGTACTCGAGGTAGTCCGTCTACTCCATAACTAACGTCTTAACCTGCGCATAAATCTGACGTTCGCGTGAACACAGTTCCTGAAGGAGCACAGTAATCCAAACTTTGCTACACCCTTTTGATAAACCCCTGGTTTTAGCTCCACAGTAATTTTTGGCTTGTATCCCATTATTCAAAGATAAACGCTGAGGGGCAAAATATCTGAAGAGCCGCCCATGCATTTGGAAGTGCGATTTGTCCAGTTATGAAAACTCACATCCCAAAAAAGCTGAATACAAAATGGCATTTAATAATTGGATACTGAGAACTGTGAATGTGTGTAGAGGGTGTGCAGGGCTCGCGAGTCATTTTGATCGGTGATTCATTTGACATAATGTTGTACTAATATAGGAAACTTTTGTTTTGTTAACAATCCGCATCCCAAAGGCTTACCATTTTTTATATGAATGTCTCTGTTGTCTATGATTTCCCCCTTTTCACTCCATATTGATACTATGGCGATTGTTCGTTTTAAATAAACATTACTTTAGATCTACACTTATTTTCTGAACATAAACGCATAGATTTACCTGATATTATTTAGTATGAGACTGACTGTGTTGCGTGATTTTACCAACACGAAACTGATATGAAAAATTCTCTGTGTGTGTGTTTGTTCTACCAAGGTAATGAAATATTTAAAATATTTCTATAGCAACAAAGAAGAGTCTTTTTAAAAAATAGAGAATATCTTCAGGTTTCTCATTCTTCTAATTGTTCCTGTCTTCTCTTGATTTATACTCCTTTCGTTTGGGTTCTCTTTACGAGTGAGCAAACATAAAATATTGTTGTTTCCTGCAATGTCCCTCTTTTTTCCCTGACAAAAACACACACATAATATATGAATGCACATAGCACAACACAACAACGGCGTCCACAGTTTGTAATGCAATACGAGCAGGTGTGTGTTTTGTATTTTACATAATTAAAAGCAAGTAGCCATTTTGCACTATTATTCCTTTTATCTTGTTCTGGCCGACCACCCTTCTTTATGTAACGTTTCCATTCATGTAAATATATTTACAATAGGATTTTGTAAGTTAATGGTCAGTGAGCTGATTTGAGACAGAAGATTACTTCATTAAAATGAGCTTACTCTTCTTCCTTGGTTTGCCTAAATGCAAAATATCACAGATATCTGTATTAAAGTAAACAATATTTAATTCTCTCTCACAACTTAAAATTAATACATTGCGAACATAAAAAGTTATTAGAGTTATTTGATATTTACACATGACACCTTGCTAAAACCGCAATTGTTTGAAATATACTTTTTTAATCAAACCAATCATTGGTTTTTGTCAAAGGAACATTTTGATGAATTGGTAAGACTTTTAATGATCAAACATGTTGTGATTTAAATTGCATGTAGAACATAGATAAAATTAAAGGTTTAAAACAAAGACATAAGAAATACACTCATTAAAACTATCAGAAAACGTTTTTTCATCGTGTTTTATCCAATGGATTCATAGTGGAAGAGTTTTGATTAAACGATCATAGATAAGTTCCTGTGTGGTGAAAAAGGGGAAAAAATAATTGTTTCAATTTCCTTTAACACATTCAAAATTTGGTTCCATTAAACCAATTAATTATCACCACCACGCACCACTCACCCAAAAATATGACCGCTGTATCATGCTAAGTGTCCTGAACATTAATATGTACATCCTGGATACTCATGTTTATGCATGCGAGAAGTGAACAACTAGACAGATCTGGACTACTTAGTAACCAATATACTAGAACATTAATAATCAAGTATTAAGCATAGTTACTAGAGAAGTAAATCTAGGGGTGGTTTTAGAATATCCTTATAGAATCATAATACTCCTCATATAGTTTTTTTTTTGTAACACTATATTATAAGGGATACAAGAACATTTTAAAAATCAAAAATAAAAACAAAATATCACAAGATCACATTACCATTTTTGTGCTTCGGCAACTGCCTTAGGGACACAACAACATCTCTTGCCCTCAGACAATTAAAAAATAAAAAATCTCCAACAGTTGGAGGATGTAATAATTAGTTTGATATTTTGTACACTGGTTTGATTTGCATTTATGGTTAAGGCTTATGTCTTAGTGCTTTCTTTGCTGTTTGTCTTCGATATGTACAGTTGCTTTTGTCCATGTCTCCCATTTGTAAAATGACCGAAACAGTACATGTTCCTTTCAAGCATTTTCTGATTTATCCAGCTTTTAATTACTCTTCCATGAATTTTCGCCGTCTGTTTCCGATAGTCTCATCTATTTGTTCTAACTCTTTTTGCACAGTCCAGTGTAAAATAAAGAATCTATTCAAGCGTATAATGTATGTTTTATAACTGATATGGAAGAAACAAAAAAAATACCAACTGTCAAATTCATCGTTTTGGTAAGGTTTAATTCATTTGCCAGTAAGTTGTAAAACACCTTCTGTTGTTACCGGTTTATCTCAGATTTTATCCAGTCATTCTCATTCTTGAATGGCTTTTTTTTTCTGTTTTTCTTTTATTTTTAAAAACTCCAGTAGTTCTATATTTTCATTTTGTCTTTTTTTCTAACGAATACGCTTGCTACGCTTGATTGTACTAAATTAATCCTTCTCGTTAGTATTTTGTATGCCTTTTTAATTGCTAGTGTTAAATTACACACGTCCTTTGTTGAGTTAAAGGACAATATGGGTATTGTTTAGCAAATCTAAGACTATTTAGGTAGTGAAAAATGTAAACAACTGAGTGCTACAGAATGATACAAACTTGTTACAGAATATTAACAATTGCATACCATATAAAAGGCAGATATGTGAACCCCACCCCAGTTTTTAAAACCATGGGGGTTTGTCAATATAAAGTTATAAATCAACATATCCAGTTTCTCAGTTTACCGGCTTACCATCGTACTCTGATGTTAAACCACCAAACATTACTCTAGGTATAAAAGAGACTTTTAAAAAGGTCCACATAGAGGCAGAGATGAAATACACCGCACCAAGTTTAGGGTTTCCTATATTATTTTTTTTTTTTTTTTTTTTTTTTTTTTTTTGGTCCATGCAGGGATCAAGTTATTTTTTGTCGGCTTATGTTCGGAATGGAGAAGGATGGCTCAGACAAAATAGAGGATGGTTGACTCATTTCTTCTTCTTTTGATTTGCTATAGTGTGTGTCTAGACCCTAATACAACAAAACGTTATTTTGTGCTCTAGATTATGAAACTTAAAATACCGTTGTTTCCGTTGATATAGGATACAAATATAAATAAAACTTAAATAGAACATTCAGCTCTGCTTCCGATTCGTCGACGTTTACACAAACCAGTATGCAGATCGGGAGAGAAGGGGAACAGAGACCATTCGAAACGATTACAATACCAATTTTTAAGTAGCTTGCTTGCATCTAGGCACACAATCGGTATTGTTTGTATTCGAAGTGTAAAGTCAGTTAGAACGGTGGTTGTTTTTTTTTTTAAAGCAAACTCTACGATTTACCTAAGTTCGAAAATGTGTGTTGCAAAACAATTTGAGTCAAGTTAATGTTAAATCAACAACCTACTTGTTATTCTATTGTACAACCTGAAAACGTTTTACCACAATTTGAACATGCTTAATTGTAAGCACTATCGGCATGCTATATTAATATCGAAAAAAAATGATTACTCCTTTTATAAAAGAAAAACAATGACAAGGTTCCACAGTTTTTATTTCTCGGACCCATCTGCAAAATATTTTTATATTCGTGTTTGCAAGCTATTTAAGTTTTTGCCAACTTTCTTCTAAGAAGCGAAAACAAGGGAAAGAAGAATTATTATGTAGTCTTTGTGGTCCTCCAAACTATTACATGACTGCTTCCCTAGTTTCATGGACTTATTTTGTATGTCCCTGCAATCGTATCCATCCTCTTCCCTGTGTCGTGTTTATTTTAGTGCTATTCTTTATTTCCTTGGTTAATTATTTCCATATTTTGTTTTGTTTAAATCTTTCTCTTTCTCTTGTCCGCTTTTCGTACGATTATGCAAGTTGTTATGTTTAGGAACGGTAATTCTACTCTGCTAATCGCATAATGACAAGAAGGCTTTATAATTTGTGGTACTAAAGGGTGGCTAGCTTTTTTTAATTGTCCGTGCCTATATGGGCCTTGTCTATTAGGATTAGCAGTTTTACAAACAGAATATATGCTTCTGTTTAACATTTACCAAATCCTAGCTTTATATTTTTGCGTTTAACGAACGCATTTTCTCTTCATGATTCTGTGTATCGCTAGGTAAAATTTATTGGCAACGAATGTAGTGCTGAAAGTAGATAGACAGAAAGGTAACAATTGTATCTTCCTTGCAATATTCCGGTGAATTGTATTCGATTCCTGTTAGCTTTCTTTGTTCCCAGGTTGGAGCAAACACCAATTTCTATTAGTTCCTGACTCCTGTTGAAAACAAAGCAAGAGTTATATATATATATATAGTTGTGTGTGTGTGTGGTGTGTTGTGTTGTGTGTGGTCTTTGTGTGTGTGTGCAAATAATATTCTCCGCTGTTCTTCAAATTGGTACTATTGCAAAAAAGGGCCGATTCTTAATTACTCTCGCCAGCTCGTTAGCTCTTAAAATTTTTTTTATTTGCATCAGACCAGTTGCTATATATCAATTCCAATATTGGTAAACCGTCTCCTGTTTGCTAGAATTAATGTTGAACGTGCTTGCTAGTCTTGTATCTGGAGAATCCAAAAAATCCAATTTGTGTGTACAGATATGTTTGTTTTTATGCCTGGATATTTAACCTGCCGGAAAAATAAATATTTACAGATATTAAAGCAATAACCTTTCCATAAAAATTGTCATAGGAAGTAGGTATGCTAGCGTGGTTGTCTTTCTTTTATGTTCTTATTTATGTAGTTCGTTTGAGGTTGTTGCGTTTTTTATAGTTTCCATTTGTAGGATTGTTTGGTTAACTTGATAACCTTCACCTATATTTGTTTAGTTACTAATAGGTACCACCTACAAAATATTGACGATATGTCGAAATCCAGGAAAGGTATATAGTTTTCCTTGGTTAACGATTTTCTAGAATTTTAATCTAGCTTTTCCAAAAACATAACTTATGGTTTCATCTGCAAGGTTTCTACCTTATAGGGAACTATGACAAAATGCCCACAAAGGGTCTTTCTCAAGTTTTAAATCTTCTAACAACTTTGTTAGCAAAGATTCTACGTATGTTTGGATATACTGGACGTATTTAAAACGTATTGGCTTGTCTTAATCATTACCGTGCAGTTGCAACTTAAAAACCCGTTTTTCATTTCTACCTTATATCACTGAGAGTTAGTTGCTCCTCAGTGTTACTTTCTAAATTTCTCACCAGTGTTCTCTAATATTAGCATTTGGTCTTTTCCTAAACCGTTTAACAAAGAATTTATGTTCTCGCAAAAAGCGCTCTGTTATCAGGCACAGTGTTAATAACTCTCTGCCCGAAAAACAAAAAAAAGACCCAAAGTTGTAATTTTACTTTCCCTAAGTTTGTTTCGGGGTTGTTATGCCCTAAAAGTTCTTACGAGTAGCTGGAAGATGTTGTCCTGACATTGTACATATTTTAATGCCTTTTTCAAAACTTCCCAATTGTATCTACTTCCATGTTGCATCTATGCAATTATTTGAAAGTTAAATTTTCGTCTAATGTAACGTGCATAACAAATAAAACTATGTTATTCCCAATAAAAGTACTTTTCTAAATAGATGGCAAAGACCCAAAAACAAAGGTAGTGTGAAACCTTGGTAGATGGGGTCAACGCCCCCTACAAGGGGTGTGCTGTTATAAGATATAATACACAGGATAATAGATCACCAACACAAGTCGACTTTGCGTTCTACTTCACAGTAACACAGAAATCAGTGGTTGTAAGAACAAAAACAATGCTTAGTAAAAAATAATGATACAGGGTGTGTTGTACACATAATATGGTGTCATAGTTGTTCAAATAAATCTGTGGACATGTAAAACAAATTCCACAATATTTGGTTAAATATAGGATGTTATTTTCTTGTTCCCTATTGTTAATAATCTGATATAATTTCATCGTGATGGTACAATAAAACTGTGATAATTATAACGTAGTGGCGGCATTTACGCAGCAAAAGAAAAGATTTTACTTTTTATTATATACCAAATGTGCTCCTGTATCGAAGTTTGGAAGAAAAGATTAAACTCACTCTTCAGTAGACCACGCCCCACCACCCCTTTTCTTATATTCACCTCACTTTCATTTGCTCTGATCATATTACATTGTCAGTGAGTTCAAGCGAGCTATCGGTTAGGTTTTGGATTCGGTTCGATGGAACTAATATGTTGCAGTAAAATTACATTTGTGTATATTTTTGTAAAACTAATTTGACCCGAATATTGACCAATTAAAACATAGTTCAAAGTCTTCCAAGCAATGCATCACCGAAGCGGGTTTGTCACAGTTGTCAAGTTATAAAGGGGAAATAACTTCATTGAGACTCGAAACGGGCGTCGAGTCAAATTTATTCAGCAAATAAAATATAGATTTCCATGTCTGAAAGGTAATGTAGTTTCCATTTATTTGTTTCTAGCTCACAAAGTTCTCACGTTTATCTTTGCAAATAGGGCATAATTTATGTTGACCTACACCACAATCACGGCGCGCCGTAAGGCATGATGGGAAATCTTGTATTTTCAAAAGTGAAAATATAAGATTTTAAAAAAAAAGGAAAGGATTTATTTCTAGATTATAATTGTTATTTACTTTTCACTCTTAAGTATATAATAAATATAATATTCCTAGCTGGACATCTCATGACTCAGGACTTAGGTGGACATATTTCTGGATTTATCTAATACCATCTCATGATTCAGAACTTGGTGACATTTTTCTGGATTTTATCTAATACATCTCATGATTCAGACTGAGTGACATATTTCTGATTTATCTAATACATCTCATGATTCAGACCAAGTGACATATTTCTGGATTTATCTAATACATCTCATGATTCAGACTTAGTGACAGTTGGCCTATCTGACATAGCTTATAATTTAGACTTAGTGACGTCCATTCCTGATTTATCTGACTCATCCTGTAGTTGAGACTTAGTGACGTATTTTCCTGTTTTATCTATCAAGCTCTTTTTTGTAAGTAAAATTATGTTTTCACCTCTGCTGACTTTCGAACAGCAGACCTTTGTTCGGAATTCACATGCTTTACGTTTATACCACACGGACTTGCTTACTAACCCTTGTACGCTATACAACATTTATTTAGCTGTAAAATCCTATCAAACATGTTATTATCTGTACTACATTTTGGCTTGGTCTAGTAATTTTCATTTATGGAATAATAACCTCTGGTCGGATGAGTCCAGTACGTGTAGAGTAGAAGGTATGATGAGAATACTGGACTTCAAATGTCTTGACATTTCTGGATGTATTTATTTACTTATATGTGGACTTTCGAAAGAAAATATTTTCACTATGTGCGAGTAATCTCATCATTATAGCTTCTACTGATTAAAAAGATTTTATTCAGACGGTTAGTGTCATAAAACCTTGTTGACCTGAAGATCGGCAAGTGAAAAAATACTTAGCCATAGGGCGAAATTGTTTTATATGTAGGATGGGGACTGGATAGACTGCAAATCAGTTAGAGGCCAGCAGGTTTTATTCATTAGAGAAATATCGTTTCAAAACGTTTGTCAAAGCTATACAAAAGCGGTAAACCGCTTTTAGATACCGGTTAACAGGTATTTAATCATTTTTATACCGAAGAACCGCTATCTAAAAGCCGTGGGTAGCTAAAACACACATGTCCAACTCTATATAATAGTGCTTAAACGGTATGAGTAATTTTTATTATTTCCTATACCATATACATACATTAATAGTTTATAACGTAATGGGTTGGATTGTTTTAAATTTAATATCAACTGTGTTTTGCATTTATGGAAAAGTGTGTAAACTAATTTGAGTGCAGAACATTGTAAAATCCACATTGGAACTCTGCAGTTTTTTTTCTACCCACGCATGCGCACATGTACTGCTCGAGCATGGGCTAAGCGCGGGTATTATAACATAGTTCACATTTTGGGGGAAAAAGAGAGGGGGTAAAATTTATGATTCGTAGCACCGGAAAGCTTAATGCAGAAATAGTGTATATCTTCCAAGATTGGATGATATTATACCCTTATATTTGACATGAAATGTGTGAGCGTATGCGGACATCTACGTTTGCAAGCAAATCAATAATTTAATCTCCCACTATGCACAATAGTTTTTGCAAATAACCCTTGCTAATCATAAGGGATACGAAATGGTAGTGTATATGATAATCATAAAAGAGCGGTTTGTTTATGTCTCTCTGCTACAGATTTGTTTTTTTATGTCTAAATCAATCAAACACAGAGTTTTATTATGTCACAGGTAAAGTAAATTATTCTACATAAAATCACCGTGATATATCCTTTCTTTACGTTACGGCTATGCAAGTACAAGCTTTATCATAATCAGAAAAAGTACATGTACAAATATATAGGGAAATATTGTTATTCTTAATTGATAGCACATCAAAATATTTAAAGGTCAAAAGACAGATGCCACAAAAACATACAACAATAAGGTACATCTCATTCTTGAAAAGGCAAGTTAATGGTTAACCCCGTTTTACGTCAATAAGGCCTCATTAAAATAGGCACATAAGAATATATTTTGTGTTGAGTGAGATAGAAGTTTCATGGATATCGCTCATATCCGTCAATGCGTGTGTGAATGTACCAACTTACGCAAGTACGTATATGTTATGTATACGAATAGAATGAATGAATGAATTTTTTAAAATAATGGATTACCACTATGCCCTTCTTTGCAGAAAAAGTTCACATTCAAAAGTTAAAGAATGTATGTATCGAGTTTTAAATGGTTTTAAAATGAGAGATGGATGATGGGTTACGAGATGCATCAATGCATCCATCGATTTATCTATACATTTATTTTCATCCATCCATATATTCATCAATCGATCTGTATGTTTCTCACTCCTTCCTTGTCTATGCATATATTCTATGTTACGTTTCACAACAAATAAATAAAGTACAGCTGATGACGACCAGACCTTATTAATATCATGCAAATCAAGGATTTAAGGATGTAACGAAGTGACACATTGCTTAGCTAGATGCCCTTGTACACTATAGTGTCTTCTCATCCGATCCTAACGCCATGTCATTGCGAGAACCTGGATAGTAGAAGGGGAATAATATATCATTGGCAAGAGTTATTTTATTATTCACAATCACAATATGTTCACCATTTGCTTATGCGTTAGTTGCTAATGGGAGTCGTTATATAGACATAGTCTGTTGCCAAATTCCGACTCTGTAAAAGTGGTGACATAAATAAAGATATTTTCTCCCATTCCGATTACCCCATATACTCGCGTATAAACCGGGTCCAAATATAAATAACATAGACCCTGATCTGCCGTCGCATTATGCGTCTAGTCAGTTTGCAGTTGGTAACGGTTTATACGCTAGTATATACGATATGTGGCAGAGTTTGACATATGAGAAAACTATGCGGGTATTAATAGAATCCTTCATTTGTATCAATGTTGAGTCATCAAATTCCACCCTAGGGTCAGACTTTTGCGTCATACACAGGGCATTGACGAGTATTTGACGCAAAACTCTGATATCAAGAGTGGAAGTTTCCTATCCAACACTGAAAGCATGATGAGAAGATTATTTTTCTTACATTCCTGAACGAAAAATGAGGATCGAAGACAACAATCACGTGACGAAAGAGATATTCCCTCATCGTTTTTTCTACAGTTTAAAAGCACGATCACATACACGTAAGAATGTAAGAAAAGAATCCAGGAATCCATCATATGCATTGGTGTGGGATAGGGAAGTCACACCCTGTTAGTCATAATTCATGTGCATTGGTGTGGGATAGGAAGTCAACCCCCTGTTAGTCATAATTCATGTGCATTGGTGTTGGAATAGGGAAGTCACACCCTCTTAGTCATAATTCATGTGCATTGGTGTGGGATAGGGAAGTCACACCCTGTTAGTCATAATTCGTGTGCAAGAACTGGGTAAAGATAATCAAATCCAACATCAGTTCACATACTGTAAATCTATGATCTACTAAGCGTAAATCTTAACTGAGCAAAATATACCGTACCTCTCGGTTACTTTATGATGAATCTTCCCTGGTACTAATATAATTTGGATTTTTTCAAATAATTAAAATTAAATGGTGATTTGAATATATTTTCAACCCTTTGTAATCTGCATGACTTTGAAAGACAAACTGTCATCGCTATCCGCATATATCTTGCAAGACCTAATTTTGAAAATCTACATGACATTTCGCTATTTGAGATCATTCAAATCTATGTACTTTTGGGCCCAATTTGCGTTAATCTACAGATTATTAAGTCAATAACGGTAACCACATCAGAGTATAAACTTAGAAAGTGTCGTGGAGTTGTCCAGTCAGTATATCTCTTTTGTCATTCTAAATAAACATGTTGTTCTTAGAATTAAAGCGTAAGGTAAATTGTATATATTTACCTAGTATTTATATAAGTTTACATTTGAGTTAATGCCTAGGCGGTAAAGCTTCGTTTTTGTATAGAATACTATGGTACTTAGGATATGCAGTTTTTGTGCTTAGGTTACAGGTGAATAAAAGTCAACGAAGATCATATGAATGTTTTAACTTCGTGTTCATTACACAGTGGTAGATTGGATTATAGTAGAGTTCTGGCATAAAATAGAAACAAAATGTGCAGATTTAAACAGGACAAGTACCCGGCTTTTGTCTAATTAAAGCCGAATTTTAAATGTCTCTGCTTTTTCTTTAGAAATAGGATACAGGATAAAAATTTAAAAGTCTTAGAAATTAGTCTGTCATAGGTTACACTTCAATAAAACAATTTAAAAAATAGTAGTAAAAACAGTTAAATATAAAGTTAATTTAACTCTAGTATGAGAAATTACAATATCATATTATGATGGAGATGTATATAATTACTATCGTTACCCGGATATTATGGAGATTATGAAGACAAGGACGGTAATGTTAAAAAAATATTTGGTTGAAAAAACCCTTAAAAGAAATTAACCATTAGAGGGAGTCATAGTTAAATATACCGCATTTCACTACTTTATAAAAACGTAACTTTCTATTAGTAAGGCTCCTTCAAAATCTTATTTTTGGACGCCATAAAAATGCATATTGTCCAAAGAAAGGCTTGATATGCAGAGAGATACGATCATTATGAACGAATCATAGTGAGTTGTACAGTGGCGGTTGTTAAATCTGACACTAGACAGTTATTGTGTTTAGTATAAGTATAGGGGAAATTCGACAACACTTTCTTCCGATGGATTTGTAATGGGAGAGAGAGAGAGAGAGAGAGAGAGGAGAGAGAGAGAGAGAGAGAGAGAGAGAAGAGAGAGAGAGATTACGCACATTTCAATGCCACCATCTACAGCAGTACACCCAACCGCACTTTAGCCGAGAAGGGGCAACCATGGGCATCTGCCCACATGTATCTCTCCCCCGAAACAGCCTTGCCAGTCAGATCGGCAAATGCATGCATGATGGTGATTGTGATGATGATCCCAGTCGCCTGCGAAGGTAACAAGAAACAAAGCATCTTTATCTGCGGAAGATTACTCAAAATGTAGGGCGAATATTTCCCTGATGGATCATTAATTCGCACCCCCCCCCCCAAAAAAAAAAAAAAAAAAAAAATTTAAACGCGTATTACAAGCGTAAACACGTAGCTAATAACAACGCAAAAAAGATAGCCTTGCCACCATAAATCCAGCCATATCATCCACTTATACTTCTTTAGCTTTAAGGACAACTTCTACGTAGCGAACAAAAATTAGTATTGATTGCACCCAGTGACACTAGGTTTTGAGAAAGAGTCGTGCTTTCCCATGGTTGTAAACATGCACTGTGTTCCGATGATTGTTATATACAGGTATTTTTGTGACTTTTTTATTTCTTGAACTAAAAGAGGTCTTACGTTTTGGACTGTCTTTCCCAATTAGTTACAAGAAAGGCTGACAATATTAAAAGACTGGTGTACTCGGTACGAACGATGTAAAGAAAACAGTGTGCCCGACAGTAGTAGACTGCCTTTCTCAGCTGGATACGAATGAAAGGTTGACAATAATAGGAGACTGGTATACCCGGCACTTATAGTGTTTAAGAGAACACTATACAGGAGATGCATCTATTTTTATCGATGATATAACGTCCTGTTTCCGCTTCTGTGCAAACTAGCATGCACCGTAAATCAGGATGGGGCTGGTGATCACATCATCGTGCATACATGAATAAAATAAATAAATAAATAAAATGCGTAATCTACAAATAATAAAGGAAAAATAATTTTCTTCAAATAATGGGCTTTATCTGCCCTTATGACATCCTTCTTAAGTCAGACGTGGATTTTGAAGTTTCGGCGTGGAAAGATCGGACACTTTGTAGGTTTGATTGGATTGGGGAGAGGGAGGTCGACTAGAAAACCAATTTATTGAATTGTGTTGTCAGCTAAAATATTGGTGATAAGTGAACAAAACAGAGCTTGCAAACATATTGTAGTCATATATTTACAGAATCATAATTGCTTTGGCAATTCCAGAAACCTTTAGGCGCTTAGATACATCGGTCTGTATTGTATCGCACGTGCGAAACTCCCAAAAATGCTGACCAATCCCATTAAGTTATAGGGGTGACGATAATTAAGGAATGGCTCTGTACGGATTTCTCCCTTTCAACTCAAAATTAATACTTGAAATATAATATAAGTTTTTCAGAGGTGTTTGTTCTTAAATATATCAGATCTACAATTTATTTCTGTGAAAAGTGAATAGATCTATATGATATCACCCAGTGTAGGACTAACTGCATTGTGTGGCTCTACCAACACGAAAGTAAGATGAACAAAAGTCAGGCCCTCGTGCTGGCACTTTCTTGTGTGTGTGTGTGTGTGTGTGTGTGTGTGTGTGTGTGTGTGTGTGTGTGTGTGTGTGTGCGTGTGTGTGTGCTCTTTCAGTCTCGGAATTGGATAATCTCTCTATATTTAGACAGCAAGAAGAAAAGTTATCTCTGAAAAGAGTTACATGTTTTCGGGTTCTCATTTCCTATTACTTTAGGTTGTCTTTTCTTAAGTCATACCGGCTAGATAAATTGGAATTTCGTGGTGCTCGCTATCTTGGATTTGACGAAAAGGTCTTTCCTTCATTTTCTTTAGTTTTCTTTTATGCGTGTGCAAACATAAAATAATCTTCTCTTTTATAGACAATATCGTCTCTATCCTAGATTAGGATACACACATACATTTAAATACACGTGCACAACACAACAGTGAAGTCATCAGTTTATATGAAATACGTGCACGTGTGTGTGCGTTTCATACAAATAAAATCTTAACAATTCTGTATATGCACGCTCCTTAAGTAAAATTTTACAATTGTTAGATCTTTTAAACTTTCTACTGGCCACCCGTTTTTATATATGTGTACACAGAGTAAATAAATTTGCAATAAGGTTCCAATTCCATAAACAGAGCGTATTAAAGACACGTCATTCCTTCGCAGAAGTTAGTTTACTTTTCTATTTGGTTACAGAAATACAAATATCAGTATTAGATGTCAACGAAATTGTTTTTTCCATCTAATAATTAATATATTACGAATAAAAGTTATTACAATTATTGCTTGATCTATAAATATTACAGCTTAATAAAACCGCAAATATCCGAAATATCATATTTGATTTAAACAAATTATTTGCCTTCCTACCTTGCTTTACTCTTTAAAACTCTCATCATATCAATATCATCCCGATCATTTGAACCATTTAATGTAAAGGAATTGTTTGTGATGACTGAGGTCTCTTGCACAATCTCGTATGTATGTATGTATGTATGTATGTATGTATGTATGTATGTATGTATGTATGTATGTATGTATGTATGTATGTATGTATGTATGTATGTAAGTATGTATGGAAGTATGAATTATCATTACTTACCTTGTGTAGGAGCGATGAAAACGGCCAAGGTGGATGCAACGACCAACAATAGGAGCCGCTTCGACATTTTGCCAAGTTGTCTACACTGTGTAAATTTGCTTACTCTGTCTCCTGGGTTGCCGACTATTTCGAATTCTTTTTATAGTTTAGAACTTCACATCGAGATGTATGCTGGAGTCTGATTTGAACCACAATAGCTTTGATTGTTATGTCAAAGACAATTTGAAAAGTTGCTTGGCTTTTAATCATCGAACGTTGTGCGGTTTAAATTGTTTGTCCAACAAAAGTAAAATAAGGTTTATAAAAATATAATGAATATACTGACTAGAAACTTAAAAGTTTTTACTCCTTTGTGTTCAATATTACAAAGTGGAAGTTTGATCTTTTGAGTGAGGAAATACTAACGTATATTTCTTTGACAAGTTTGATTGTCGGTTTTCCAATTCAATCGTTTTATTATATGAAATATTTATTCCGACAAACGCCGGGAGAAAGATATAGGAACGAAGCGATCGGATAATCTACGATTGCAATCCCAGTTGTAATAACATGTGTGCATCTAGACACAAAATTTGCATTGTTCGATTAGAGTACAGACTGTTAAAATCTTGAAATTAAAGCAAAGACCTAACTTACCTGGGTTGTTAATGTTAAACAACAGCTTGTACCTATATAAAAGCTACAACTGTTACCACGTTTACCTGCAAATTGTAAACGATCGGCATGCACTAATAAAATTTAAAACAATCATTACTCCGTAATCCTAAGTACACAAAATCATTTCTTAGTATTGCTTTTGTTTGAGTTGTCCTAACCCTATCTTCTTTAAATCTAAACTTAACTTTCGCGTCTACATATTTATCTAACTCTTTTTTTCTTTCTAGATATCGATCTACCTTTTCAAAATACTACCTAGTTTTACATCTGGCTATTCTACCTTATAGGGAGCAATAATATTATCTTCCACGCAAAATCTGCTTGTAGACTGTGTAGCAAGTATACTTACGTAGGATTCAGGGCCACTTAAAATTATAGGTTTCTTAATCTTTACATTTTACTGTTGCAAATTAAACTCGTCAGTTTATGCATGCAAAGCATAGCTAGTTGACACACAGTGTGTTTGTAACTGTTGCAAATTAAACTCGTCAGTGTATACATACATAACATAGCTAGTTGACACACAGTGTGTTTGTACCGTTGCAAATTAAACTCGTCAGTTTATGCATACATAGCATAGCTAGTTGACACACAGTATGTTTGTAACTGTTACCTATTGTTCTCTAACACTGCAGTGGTCTATCCTAAATAGTTAAAGACCATTATGTTGTCACACAAAGGCGCTGTACCAGGCTCAGGACTATAGCTTTCTGCTCTCTCTCTGTAATTTAAGTTACATATGTATGTTAAGAGGTTATTATATGTAGCAATTTCTTACAGTAACCACAAAAGTTAGTTAATATATGTTGAACTGCACTTACCTATTTTAATGTCTTCTTTTTGAATTGTTATTCTCTTTACTTCGAGTTTTAATCTAATATTTATTTTACTATATGTTTGCCAGGCGTTTAAAAGTTAGTTTTCCTAGGTCAATGAAAATAAAGTATGTTGTCCTAACGTACTAATTTAGTTGATGCACCCTATAGTGTTTGTTAGTTTGTTGTTTTGTTGTTTTTTTTTTTTTTTGGGGGGGGGTGTTTTTTTATTTTTTATTTTTTTTAGGCAGGAGATATACAAGGTCTACGAAGACGATTAATCTCCATGTATGTGATTCAAAAAAAAATTTTTTTTAAATGTTTGTGAAATACTCAAGTCTGACTTTACCGATAGCGTCACTGAAAAACTTCCTCGAAAGTCCATTTGGTCAGATAACGCTAATAAAGCTATTGGATATCACAATACACAAGGTATATAAGGGGTACGTGTCATTTTGGCGATAAGGTTTTATCTTGATATTACTCCATGAAAGCCTGATCATATCCAAATATGAATTTGATACTGACATGTAGTCCAAACATGACATGTTGCTGGTGATATATGACGATGCGAGCATAGTACTATTCAAAAAAGTGTTTATTATCTTCTTGTTTTTTTATTGTTGTTATTGTTCTTCTTGTTGCTGCTTTGTGTGTGCATTTCTATTTTATACATCACGTGTAATAATGTTTGATCGAGTAGATATGTTCTTACTGTGTCATATATATATATATATATATATATATATATATATATATATATATATATATATATATATATATATATATATATATATATATTTATGTATGATGTTTATATAATATTATAAATATTTTAGGAAATTATAAATGTTTCTTCACTTTAATATTTGTTAAAAATCTTAATGTTATCAGGAAAAACATGTTTAACTAGTGTCCTTGAATTAGGTTGTTTTGATCAATATGTTTTCTCAATTTGAAGGTCAAGGTTGATTTTTGTTTACAAGTAAAAATTCCATTAAGATGACTCATGTTCTAGAACATTCTGTCATGTGACCAATCTTTATATATGCCATGTTTGGTGGACATTTATTCAGTTTTGACATTACCATCAGTCTTGTAAAGAGCTATTACAGTTGTGAAAATTCATTCCAAATTCTAAGAGGGGAATTATTTTAAATATTCATTGGATTATAACAGTGCTCACAAACTTTTGGATTTTGGATTTTTAATTAATGATTTTGGAATTTAACTGAACTTATTCAGAGATTTTGGAATACTTCATTTTGACTTCAGCACATCAAGATTCCTAGTACATGAGGACTTTGGAGACCATTAGCACATCATAACATTCAAGGACACAGCCGTGAATTCGGAACATTCTATATTTAGGACTTGTGATTAGAACAATCATTCTTATTGGATTATTAGGATTTCAAAACACATTACTGTAAGTGACTTTTTTTTTATTTTTCATTTTAATTATCTAGTAATAAATTGCTTGTTGATTTTTTACTTGATTTGTTGGTTTCACTTTCTTTCTGTTACATTTTTCTTAGACCATAGAGTCGTAACAGAAATTGGGGGCTCGTCGTTCCGGAAATTGAATTTCTTTAAAGCATATTAGAGATATTAAATTTATCTTTGAAATTCTTATTGATTTTGTCTGAATTTTATGTGTCTTTGGCAAAGATTTTTAATAGAGAAATTTTTTTGTGTGAAACCAACAAGCATTTACAATGGCATCTAATGTTCAGAATTTCATTTCAAAACCTACCCAGGAGGGGTTAGAGTGCATGAGAAAGGATGAGTTGCTCGAGCTTGCCAGAAAATGCAGTCTATCTGAGGCAAAAGTATCATTGACAAAACAGGAGATAAAGATTATTTTAATTCAGTATTTAGTAGGAAAGGGAAATTCTGATAGTAGTGCTTTAAGTACGAAAGGAAAGCCTGTATCTGGTTCTGACAGGAAATTAAGGGAATTAGAGTTAAAGAACCAGATGGATTTAGAGTTAGCAAAGCTTCAGATTCAGAGAGAGAGAGAGAAAAAAAGAAGAGAGGCAGATGGAGAGAGAGAAAGAAGAGAGGCAGATACAGATGGAGAGAGAGAAAGAAGAGAGGCAGATGGAGAGAGAGAAAGAAGAGAGGCAAATGCAGATGGAGAGAGAGAGAGAGAAAGAAGAGAGAAAAATGCAGATGCAGATGCAAAGAGAAGAAAGGGAAATGCAATTTAAGTTAAGAGAATTAGAACTGGCAAACAGAGCACACTCCACTCCTTTAAATACAAGTTCAGGTTTTGATGTTACTAGATATATTAGGTTAGTACCTCCTTTTCAGGAAAAAGAAGTAGATAAATACTTTCTTCATTTCGAGAAAATAGCTGAAAACTTGAAATGGCCCAGAGAGCATTGGACTTTGTTATTACAAAGTGTACTTATTGGCAAAGCTCGTGAAGTCTACACTTCACTGTCAGTACAACAAAGCACTGATTATGATGTGGTTAAGGAGTACATCTTGAAAGCTTATGAGTTGGTACCAGAGGCATATCGACAAAGGTTTAGGAATTGTAGAAAAGAAACTGGACGAACTCATGTCGAATTTGCAAGGGATAAAGAACAACTATTTGATAGGTGGTGCTCAGCCAAGAAAGTTGATCAAGCTTATGATAACCTCAGACAGCTCGTATTAATTGAAGAGTGAAAAAGGTGTATCCATAGTGATGTTAAAACCTATCTTGACGAGCAGAATGTGGAAACTTTGGAAAATGCTGCTCGTATGGCTGATGATTATTCCTTGACTCACAAAATTTCATTTGGCAATAAGTCGTCCTCTCAGCAGTTTTCTGGTAAAAAACCATTTCAATCTCATTCGAGTACTTCCAAATTTCACAACAGCACAACTGTTAGGAATCAAACATCTGATAAGACTGATCAGAAATCCTTATCTCTTCCTACGTGCACTTATTGTAAAATGAAAGGGCACGTTATTTCTGATTGCTTCAAGTTGAAAAATAAGCAACAGAGAAAAGACAGAGCTTTTCCAAATGCTCTTATTTCTACGAGGTCAAGGTCACGGTCTTGTATTGAAAGCAATACATTTGTTGGGTCAAACAAACCCCAGTCTGATTCTATTTTAGAGGCTTATGAACCATTCATGTCAGAAGGTTCTATATCACTTATTGGTGATTCTGCCAAACCTATCCCAATTAAAATATTAAGGGACACTGGAGCTTCTCAGAGTCTTTTATTATCAGGTACTTTGCCTTTGTCTGAGGAGTCTTCTTCAAGTGAAAGTGTTCTTGTTCAGGGAGTAGAGTGCGGCTTTGTAAATGTTCCTCTCCATTGTGTAAATTTGGCATCAGACTTAGTTTCTGGACCTGTGACTGTTGGGGCAGTGACTTCTTTACCCATAGAGGGTGTTCATTTATTACTAGGCAATGACCTAGCTGGAGATAAGGTTGTGGTTAATCCACTTGTAACTGACAAGCCTTCTTTGGATCAGAAAGTTGATCCTGTCGAAACTGAAATCCCTGATTTGTACCCTGCTTGTGCAGTTACTAGAGCTATGGCAAAAAGAGCTCTTGAGAGTGATGTTGATCAGGATATTATTCCTTTAGCTGACACATGTATTGGTCAGTCTTTTGATGAGGTCACTTTTTCCTCAGGTATTGATCAATCAAACGGTATTGATCACAGTGATCCTCTTTTAGCAACTCATTCTCTTTGTTCTAATCCGGATGACTAACGACAATCCCTTGTCGTTGAACAGGAGCAAGATCCCGAGATATCTTGTTTGTTTCAGAGGGCTATTAGTGAAACTGAAGCCACACAAGTTCCAGTGTGTTACTTTGTGAACAATGGGGTCCTTATGAGGAAATGGAGACCACCTGATGTGCCTGCTGGTGACGAGTGGTCAGTGAGCTATCAAATTTTTGTTCCTAAGTCATATCGACAGGAAATTCTTAATTTAGCCCATGAAACTCCTTTGGCTGGTCATTTAGGAGTCCGTAAGACTTATCACAAGATCTTGAATCATTTTTATTGGCCGAAACTCAAAAGTGATGTTTCTAAATACTGCAGATCTTGTCACACTTGTCAAATGGTAGGAAAACCCAATCAGAAGATACCTAAGGCTCATCTGCAACCTATTCCTGCATTTGATGAACCATTTAGTAGAATAATAGTAGACTGTGTTGGTCCTTTACCTAAAACCAAGTCAGGCAACCAATACTTGTTGACCATCATGTGTGCATCTACAAGATTTCCAGAGGCAATTCCTCTGAGAAATATAAAAACTAAAACTATTGTGAAAGCTTTGGTGAAGTTTTTTACACTTGTTGGCCTTCCCAAATCTGTCCAGTCAGATCAAGGGTCAAATTTTATGTCTGGAATTTTCCAACAAGTTATGCATGAATTAGGCATCCAACAGTTTAAATCTTCTGCCTATCACCCTGAAAGTCAAGGTGCTTTGGAAAGATTTCATCAAACTTTGAAGAATATGATTCGATCATATTGCTTTGATACAGAAAAGGATTGGGATGAGGGTGTTCATTTGTTGTTGTTTGCTGTTAGGGAATCAGTTCAAGAGTCGTTGGGTTTTAGTCCCTTTGAACTAGTTTTTAGTCATACTGTCCGTGGACCACTGAAATTATTGAAAGAGAAACTTCTTTCAAATGAAGATTCAAAGATTAATCTTCTTGATTATGTTTCTGATTTCAAATACAAGTTGTCAAAGGCCTGTGAAGTAGCAAGAACTAATCTTCACAATACCCAGTCAAAAATGAAATTAAGGTATGACAGAAATTCACAGGAAAGGAGTTTTAAACCTGGTGACAAAGTTCTGGCTCTCTTTCCCATACCTCAAAATCCTCTTCAGGCTAAATTTTATGGTCTTTATACCGTTGAAAAGAAAGTAAATTACTTAAATTATATCATTAACACTCCTGGGAGACGGAAACAGAAACAACTTTGTCATATAAATATGTTAAAGGAATATTTTGACAGAGATAGCCCAGCTAATTATTCTGTTAGTTTAGTTGTACCTGTCCCACACAGTGAAGATATCAACGATGGAGTACGATCAGACTATAGTGACTCTGGTATAACCAATCTTCGGAATTCAGAAATATTGAACAACCTAGACCAGAAACTTTCACATCTACAACAACAGGAAAGAAATGAACTAAAACAGCTAGTACATGAATATGAGTAATTGTTTCCTGATGTTCCAACACGAACAAGTAAAATTTATCATGACGTTGACATTGTAGATTCTGCGCCTGTGAAACAGCATCCTTATAGGATGAATCCTCTCAAACAGAACTATCTGAAGAAAGAAATTCAGTATTTACTGGAGAATGATTTCATAGAACCAAGTAAAAGTAACTGGAGTTCACCATGTATTCTTGTTCCCAAGCCAGATAATACAGTCCGTATGTGTACTGACTATAGAAAAGTCAACAGTGTCACCAAAACTGATTCATTTCCAATCCCAAGAATGGACGATTGCATTGATAAAATTGGAAATGCGGAATATGTCACCAAGTTTGACCTTTTAAAAGGATTCTGGCAAATTCCACTGACGGAAAGGGCAAAAGAAATTTCAACATTTGTAACTCCAGATGGACTTTATCAATATAAAGTCATGCCGTTTGGAATGAAAAATTCGCCTGCAACGTTTCAACGTCTGATGAACATGATAACATTTGGTCTTGATAATTGTGACGCTTATATCGATGACGTCATTATCTACAACAACACCTGGGAAGATCATTTGGAAACCATTCGAAAATTCTTTGATCGACTCAGCGATGAGAATCTGATAATTAATTTGAGCAAAAGCGAGTTTTGCCATGCTTGTGTCACATTTTTAGGACATATTGTGGGACAAGGTCAAGTTAAACCTATAGAAGCTAAGGTCAAAGCTATCTCTGAATTTCAAGTTTCAATTTGTAAAAAGCAACTGATGCGATTTCTAGGTATGGCTGGATATTATCGGAAATTTTGTTCCAATTTTTCCAAAATTGCTGAACCTTTGACAAGTTTATTGAGTAAGAAAGCCAAATTTGTTTGGTCTGACAAGTGTCAGGAATCTTTTGACAAGTTAAAGGCCATGCTTAAGAATGCACCAGTTCTTTCTGCACCAAATTTTAGCCAATCATTTAAATTATATGTTGATGCAAGTGATGTAGGGGTTGGTGGAGTATTGATTCAGGAAGACAAAAGTGGTGTGGATCACCCTGTGTGTTATTTTTCTAAAAAACTAAACAAGCACCAGAAAACTTATTCCACAATTGAGAAGGAATGTTTGGCTTTGATATTGGCTTTACAGCATTTTGAAGTGTATGTTACCTCAGCTCTTTCTCCAATTATTGTGTACAGTGATCACAATCCCCTTACTTTCATCAACAAAATGAAAAATAAAAATCGGAGATTGTTGAGATGGAGTTTGATATTGCAAGAATATAACATTGACATTAGACACATCAGGGGCAAAGACAATGTGAGTGCAGATGCACTCTCACGTGCCTAGAAATGTAATATTGCTTGATGTAATTAAGTCCAGTATCATAAAACATGTTCTTATGTAATTTTGGTTATTATAGTATTAGATGTATATTCAAAAGAAGGCTTTATTATATAAATCTTTCTTTTTCTTTATGAGGGGAGGTGTTATGTATGATGTTTATATAATATTATAAATATTTTAGGAAATTATAAATGTTTCTTCACTTTAATATTTGTTTAAATCTTAATTTTATCAGGAAAAACATGTTTAACTAGTGTCCTTGAATTAGGTTGTTTTGATCAATATGTTTTCTCAATTTGAAGGTCAAGGTTGATTTTTGTTTACAAGTAAAAATTCCATTAAGATGACTCATGTTCTAGAACATTCTGTCATGTGACCAATCTGTATATATGCCATGTTTGGTGGACATTTATTCAGTTTTGACATTACCATCAGTCTTGTAAAGAGCTATTACAGTTGTGAAAATTCATTCCAAATTCTAAGAGAGGAATTATTTTAAATATTCATTGGATTATAACAGTGCTCACAAACTTTTGGATTTTGGATTTTTAATTAATGATTTTGGAATTTAACTGAACTTATTCAGAGATTACTACAGGTGTAGGAGCAGATGGTTACCACAGGCGTAGGAGTAGATGGTTACCACAGGCGTAGGAGCGGATGGTTACCACAGGCGTAGAAGCGGATGGTTACCACAGGCGTAGGAACAGATGGTTACCACAGGCGTAGGAACAGATGGTTACCACAGGCGTAGGAGCAGATTTAACGGACTGACAGATGTTATCTCATTCTTCCCTCAAATGACAATAAAGCGTGGAGACAAATAAATCGAAAACAAAGAATTATTATATAAATATATTGATATTACACATAACTTCTTCACCTGGGTTTTCAATATAATTGTAATGTTATGCATGGAGAAAACTTTTATTATCATTATAATTATTATCCTCACACTTTAGGGGGGAGTATCGCAATATCCTCCGTCTGTCTGTCAGACCGTTCATCGGACTCTCAGTCTCTCTATAACTCTATCTCCTAATAAACATCAAGATGAAAATTTACCCAAATTTGAAACATAAGTTGCCAATTTAGTAACTATCTTCCTAGAGGTATATTTTGGGGACTAGTCTCCTGAAATTTCCAGAAGGGGGTTCCAGTGTGAAATATACACTATCATGTTGCATGTGTCTTGACCAAACTTTATACATACAGCTATAGCACGGAGGACACAGAATAGTTGTAAAAGATTTCGTTTTGCGACATATGGGTCACAGTCTGGGAGCGGTCTTGGTGCAGGGGCATATGTAATAAAAGTAAGGGGGATTAGTCAACACCAGTCATCAAAGTATATGTAGTCATTATTATTATTATTATTATTATTATTATTACAGTAAATACGCGGAAAGGCGGAATAACCATGCTCTACTAATGAAAGTTAAATTTTTATTTTGTTAAATTCTATTGAAAAGTTTATCTAACAGAAACGTTTCAGCATGGATTTCACTGCACTAAATACCCATACTAAGTAAAAACAAAAAACATGTTATCTCTTGTATATCTTAGGCTGTCATATTTCATATCGATAACTTCAGTATGATTAGCATCTGCTTGTGACATACTCTTTTGACTAGAGAATGATTAGCATCTGCTTGTGACATACTCTTTTGACTAGAGAATGATTAGCATTTGCTTGTGACATACACCAGTGACTAGAGAAAGTTTCAAAAACTGTGATAAATCTGAATGATATACCTCAGAAATCAGCGAAGCTAAATGGAAAAAGGGATTATATTCATAAACTTAAAGACTGTGGAAAATTTAAGTTTTAGAGGAATAAGACTATATCTTATGAATCAAAGTAAGCAAAGGTATTTTGTAATCTCAGAACAAAACTCCAGAAACACAAGCGAGATATGGGTATTTATAATGGAATGAATCCGAAATCTAGTTCAGTACCAACACAAATATCACATGCTGTTTACGACCCATAACGATGTTGCAGATTGTTCGAATGATCACTTTATAGCGGTGGTAACCCATATCATTTCCTCTCTAAAGAATGAATACAATACCTCTTAGATTGAAGCGCATGTACAGTCAGTCATTAATGTTAAAACATTTTTCTTTTATATCCTTGAAGTTTCTGAATTGGAAATATATGAGTAATTATTTAAATGAAACAAAAAAACTAGCCAGGTGGCTAGGACAACAGAGGTTTAAAATTGTTATCATCAATAGCCACATTTTCAGCTTCCCCAATGACCTATTTCATAAATTTAAGTATAATCACATGTATCTATCCTGATAAGTTAAAACATGCTAAAGTTATTCCCATTCATCAAGAGGGAACATTACTACGGATGATTATCGACCAATGCATACTGTACTTCATAAGTCTCATTCATGGATAAGACGTAAGCACTCTTGCCATTAAGTAGTTACTAAACGTAATGACTGTCATGGAATTGTGTGTACTTTATGTCAATATATATATATCTGAACGAAAATGTACTCGGGGTTCGTTAACGCGTACAGCATTACACGAAGGTGGTTTATTTTTCGGCTTTAGCTATTTCAAATTACTGAGTTTGATTCATCCTATGCTGCACGTGCAAATTGCCTACAGTGAGAAACCAAATTACCTCGAGTTCTCTGGCTGCGCATATTTACCACAGCCAGGGTACTTATAGAGTGAATTTTCTATGTATATTCACATTACGACGAGTCTTGTCAGGAAGCTAACCACTCTACGGGAGCAATCTTCAGCTGTAGAGGTATGTAAAATATAAAATTGTATTCTTTCTTGCGAACCGTTTTAGGTGACAAAATTGTTTTATATATTGGATGTTTCAGAATTTATTCTAGATTTTACGGAGAGTCAAACCTATGTGATATCACGCCATGCTATCAGAAAGACTATAGTCTGTTTCAAGTTAGCCATTTTTTATAACTTAACAGACAGATTGAATTAATTATACGCTGCATGCATTGAACGATGAATAACGTTCGAGTTCTTATGATCCACTGAGATTATTCTTGTCGGACAAAGATTCATGTACGAACGGGGTTAATATAGTAATAATCCCGTACAGCAGTTCTGATGAAATAATTTAATGTCCAACAAAGCCAATTCATATGCGCGCATACGTAACGTATATCATTGCATTTGTACTTGACCGTGTCATATGTACTAGACGGCTCAGTTATTATATGTTTAGCTGTTTTGGTTTTGTTTTGGGGAGTCGTAGAACTCTGTGGGGTTCCTTGTAACCTGTTTGCTGCTGTCTGGTGACATTGGCTCAGAAGAGAGTACTGGTGGCCTCACAGTGAGGGACCAAAGCTGTGTTGAATGAGGATGCTCTCGATGGATCCTTCAACAGACTGGGAGGGGCGGGTCATGCGTGGTGGCTCTTTAACCATTGACTACAGCTATGGAACCGGAAATACATGGTGGTCGTCATCTGTGTGCGACGATGTATGTTTATATATATATATATATATATATATATATATATATATATATATATATATATATATATATATATATATATTCCATTTTTAACTGATATATTTCACTATTGCTATATGAGCATAAATTAAGAATTCAATATTGCTAAATGAGTGATAATTCATAATACATGCATACTACTTGTGGATAAATTATACATTCTTCATATTTGTATATATATACCTTGATCGCCCTTGGTGTTCAATCATAAATTATTTGTATTCGAGTGTAAATCCTATACTTTCAACACTCTTGGTGACAGAAACGGACAGTATCCATATTTGTGGTTTAGCTTTGGTTCTTGGCAGATTCAGATATTTAGTATAAAGGAACTCTTACATTAGCTCAATTGTATGTTTCTTTGTTCTTTGAAGTCCTCAGAGGAGATTAGTTTTGTAACAAAAATGTGTTACTCTCCTAAAAATAAATTTAATTTGCGCACATGCTTAAGTTGCTTATGATGCAATGCATTAAGACATGGTATATATTATGATGGAATGCATTAAGACTGTATAGATATTATGATGGAATGCATTAAGACTGTGTAGATATTATGATGGAATGCATTAAGACTGTGTAGATATTATGATGGAATGCAGTAAGACTGTGTAGATCTTAGAGTGGAATGCAGTAAGATATGGTAGCTATTACGATGGAATGCATTAAGATTGTGTAGATATTATGATGGAATGCATTAAGACTGTGTAGCTATTATGACGGAAGGCATTAAGACTGTGTAGATATTATGATGGAATGCATTAAGACTGTGTAGATATTATGATGGAATGCATTAAGACTGTGTAGATATTATGATGGAATGCAGTAAGACTCTGTAGATATTATGATGGAATGCATCAAGACTGTATAGATCTTATGATGGAATGCAGTAAGACTGTGTAGATCTTAGAGTGGAATGCAGTAAGACATGGTAGCTATTACGATGGAATGCATTAAGACTGTATAGATATTATGATGGAATGCAGTAAAACTGTGTAGATATTATGATGGAATGCATTAAGACTGTGTAGATATTATGATGGAATGCATTAAGACTGTGTAGATATTATGATGGAATGCAGTAAGACAGTGTAGATCTTAGAGTGGAATGGAGTAAGACATGGTAGTTATTACGATGGAATGCATTAAGACTTTGTAGATATTATGATGGAATGCATTAAGACTGTGTTGATATTATGATGGAATGCTTTAAGACTGTGTAGATATTAGAGTGGAATGTAATAAGACATAGTAGCTATTACGATGGAATGCATTAAGACTGTGTAGCTATTATGACAGAAGGCATGAAGATTGTGTAGATATTATGATGGAATGCATTAAGACTGTATAGATATTATGATGGAATGTATTAAGACTGTGTAGATATTAGAGTGGAATGTAGTAAGACATGGTAGCTATTACGATGGAATGAATTAAGACTGTGTAGCTATTATGACGGAAGGCATTAAGACTGTGTAGATATTGTGATGGAATGCATTAAGACTGTGTAGATATTATGATGGAATGCAATAAGACAGGGTAGCTATTATGATGGAATGCATTAAGACTGTGTAGATATTATGATGGAATGCAGTAAGACAGGGTAGCTATTACGATCGAATGCATTAAGACTGTGTAGCTATCATGATAGAGTGTATTAAGACTGTGTAGCTATTCTAATGGAATGCATTAAGACTGTGTAGCTACTATGATGGAATGCATTACGACTGTGTAGATATTATGATGGAATGCAGTCAGAGAGGGTAATTATTATGATGGAATGCATTAAGACTGTGTAGATATTATGATGGAATACAGTAAAACAGGGTAGTTATTATGATGGAATGCAGTAAGACTCTGTAGATATTATGATGGAATACAGTAAAGCAGGGTAGTTATTATGATGGAATGCATTAAGATTTTGTAGATATTATCATGGAAAGCATTAAGACTGTGTAGATATTATGATGGAATGCATTAAGACTGTGTAGATATTATGATGGAATGCATTAAGACTGTGTAGATAGTATGATGGAATACAGTAAAACAGGGTAACTATTACGATGGAATGCATTAAGACTGTGTAGATATTATGATGGAATACATTAAGACTGTGTAGATATTATGATGGAATGCATTAAGACTGTGTAGATATTATGATGGAATGCATTAAGACTATATATATATTATGATGGAAAGCATTGAGACTGTGTGGATATTATGATGGAATTCATTAGACTGGGTAGCTATTATGATGGAATACAGTAAAACAGGGTAGCTATTATGATGGAATGCATTAAGACTGTGTAGCTATTATGATGGAATACATTAAGACTATGTAGATATTATGATGGAAAGCATTAAGACTGTGTAGATATTATGATAGAGTGTATTAAGACTGTGTAGCTATTATGATGGAATGCATTAAGACTGTGTAGCTATTATGATGGAATGCATTAAGACTGTGTAGATATTATGATGGAGTGTATTAAGACTGTGTAGATATTATGATGGAATGCAGTAAGACTGTGTAGATAATATGATAGAAGGCAGTAAGACTGTGTAGATATTATGATGTAAGGCAGTAAAAGAATAGCAATCAATCTCTCTCTGCATATTAATTAAATAGTTGGTAATACAATGGCATAATGTTGAGAGATATTTTAACTTAGGAACTTAAGAAATATGCTTAAATTTTATGCCTCAGCCAATTTCCTCGAGTCCCTTGGTAAATCCTTGTCAAAGAAACGGAAAGAACAAGGCATTTACAATCAATATCTCTACTGCCAACTTCAAAGCAATTCTAATTTTATCAGAATCTTCTTGAGAATCAATTCATTACATTAGGCAATATCAAGTTCATATGTGATAAAAAGGGCTTAATTGCCATAACAATTCAGATTCAGTCTGTTACGAATATAAAAGATGACACTTACCTGTACCTAAAGCTTTTAAAAGCCTCTAAATTAATGTCTATAAACACACCTTTCCTTCCGTAATCATATTTTTAAAAAATCACTCGTTCCCTTATTAGGACATCCCAATGAGTTTTATATGTTCTTTATGATCTTTTTAGCTTGTAAATATATAATAGTAATAATAATAATGATAATAACTATGAACAAATCGTGAAAGGGGCTGGTCAGTAATAATGACCAGTCTCATAATAGGGATGATATTCCGTGTAACCATGTTGGAGGGGGGATTTTTTATACAATATGATTTGCAATTACAACGACCCCTCTCCCAATAAAAGTTGTTTGCTCCATGTTAGATAATTTCAAGCGACGCATGAATCTGTTTTGAAAACCTGTACGTCACCCAAGAATTGTTTTAAACTTGCATTGACTCGGCACAATATTTGATGACAACACACGAATAATTTTGTCATTGCCTTCAGTAACTTCCTTTACGTAAATGTATGATATATATCATGATCCAGCCAGCAAACAAACAAATCAATCATGTTTTTAAATTCTTATCTGCTGTCATTTTATGTAAAAAAATGAGGATCATTACTTATATATTGCAATATATATATATATATATATATATATATATATATATATATATATATATATATATATATTGTGTGTGTCTGTGTGTGGAATGCACTTGTCTGTGCCATCAAGACGAATAAAAATTATGGTTTGATTATGGTGACACGGTGGCGATGAAGAAGATTGCTGCGAGCAGAGAATGAGGAAAGATCACCACAATGATGGTGATGATGATGGTGATAAATGACAAGGTATAAACAAAAGTACATTGTTAAAACGAAAGTTAATGTTATGTCAACAATCTGTTTTTGTTACTCTCTTGATAATTTCAATCTAAGTGAAGCTTTATAGAAAAAAGACAGGAAAAATCATTAGTACATGAGTGAAAATAACACCAGTTCATTAATGTTGAGGGTCAGCAAATACGCTTTATGATATCCTTTTACACAGTATATATATATATATATATATATATATATATGGATGAGGAAACTTTTGTTCTAGTATCATCGACTTTTTGTGTATGCGTGTAATAATGAGACTATGTTCCATCGGTAATATACTGTTATGTATGGAGGTGATTGGAGACTTTTATTAACGACTCCATATCGGTTTATCTGTCTGTGTGGTTGTATGTCAGTATACATTGACTATATATATATATATATATATATATATATATATATATATGTATATATATATATATATATATATATACACACACACATTAGCATATACTGAGACAAAGTGAAATTAACAGAACTTAATTTCACTCAGCTCACACGGGGATACATGAGGACAAAAATGTTATAGGTACAAGTTCGAATGATATAAAAGTAATACAAGATTATTTTGATCTGACGCTAAAAATAATTAACATTAACATTATAAATTTACAAACATTACTAAAATATTTGCATTTTGCAGAGTTAAATAACAAGTCAACTTTATATTCACTAGGATATTTGTAATAACATGGCTTTATATAGATATTACTGTATTGCTAATAATTATACATGAAAAGATAACGAAAATCGTCTCCTACTTCATCTTCAGAACACAATTCACATTTTATATCACTTCTCTATTTTGTCATTTTCCAGCTTCAATAAGTAGGTAATGATTAGACATGCTGAACTTTGCAAAGAAAACTGATCATCGTGGTGGTTAAAGTGTCCAGTACGGCCTAGACAATGTTCATGTTTACAGATTTTATACCTTATCGATTTAGATAAAAGTCCAGATACACGAATCACAGGGCTGTAAACGCTGATTTTAAAACATGTTTTTACTTCATTTGCAACGTTGCACTTTATAGGGAAAGATTCGATATGCCACATATCACCTAACCCAGACAAACTTTGTTTGAAACGTTTTCTAAAGTTACGTATTTAATAGTGAGGTTTTCCAGGCATAATTATGTATTCATTCATTGTGTCGAAATCACTATATAACACGTTAAGGGCCGAAATACCACATGACCTCAGAGTCTGTATCATCAGTTATCTCATTGTTCATAACTGATCACGCTTGGCATGTGTGGATTGGTTCTGCAACCACCAACACCACCACCACAACCCCCAACAAAAACACACACCGAGTACCACCACCATCACTGCTCAGATTGAAGTCTGTATTCTCTTCAGATGTTTGTTCTGTGCGTATGTCATAAATGTGAGCCCCAAAATCTGTTCTGATGCTTACATATCACAGTATGTGTGTGGTAAGTATCAAGGAATTCATTATATGGCATCAAGTCAACCAGACACGGCTTTTCAACCATAAGTGGAAAGAAGTTTGCATGTTTGGAAGTTGTTACACCCCATTCGTTAAGTGGGATTATGTGTGATTCATGCCAGAATGTTTCATGTTTATTTTGATAAATATATTATCTTAACTTTCCGAAATTTGGTGCACGATAGCAAGATATATGTTAGTAATCCGTAATTTAGCGATTTCGTCCGTCCAGTGATTTTATTAATGAAGCTGCGTGACATGTGATCGTAATGAAATCAATGTGCCCAGCGACTATTCACATCTTGTCTCTCTTTTGCTCACAAGCTAAGTTGGAACTAACGTTAATGTTCATTATTATAAGATCCCTATTTTGCAGAACCCATTATTTTAATTTAGTTTTCAAAATAGTGTAAATTTTATCGGGACTATTTTGAATTGTAATGTGACTCATTTCACCATCAGTAGGTTTGTATTCCAAATTAACTTGACGTTATTTTCCAATTAATCACAGGTTTGAATGTACAAATATCATTTTACTGTAAACACGCACATTACGGATAAGGCATTTCCTATGTAGTTTAAGGACTCACAGTACTAACTATATGGAAAAATCGGAACCAGTCTATAAATGGGTGCATATAAAATAGAGCATATATGGGTTTGGATGGCCGTTATTGGTTGATAATGAAAAGTAAAATTTCAGTAAAAAAAAATCTTTTGAGAGCTTATCCTATTTGTAACTGAAGAAAATAAAGAAAATGCTTTATTCATGGAATTTCAGTCATTTTACAGATTTTACTTTAGAACACTTATTACTGAAATTAGCACCGGATTCTTTAGGTACGGAATTGAGAACACATGTTTCAAACATATGTACATCAAATGCCGCAGGACATATAGTTTTCTCTACACATAAGTTTGCATCAAGGATGGGTATATACTGAGAAATGTAGGTTTGATCATGAGCGTTTAGAAATTGAAAGTTATTGAATTTTTTTTATATCATGGTGTTTCCATAGGTTTACAATGGGGTTTGAATTAGTACCGTGAGTCCTTAAACAGTTGATTTTGTAACCGCCATAGTTAGCACAGAGACAGAACAGCGTCAATTGTCTGACTAAGGTCATATGATGCTATCAAGAGTCAATAAATAAATGTGTAGACAGCACAATGGCAGACATCTGACCGGTCGGAAAAATATGAACATCGTTCTAAGCAGAATAGAATTTGGATCTCAAATTCAAAGTTGAATCAGAAATGATATATTATAATTAAACATTAGCTTATAATCAATATTTAATGTTGTTTAGCACTAGCAAATTGTAAAATATGCAAACCTGCCATGTTATGTCCAGTGGGATGCTCTATCGCACATTATTATTATATTACATTTTGTAACATTGAAGTCTAGGGCTTTTTGTGATTTAATCCATAGTGTGTTACAGTATGTTTGTATGCATGTATTTATGTATGAATGGATTAATGGTGGAAGGATAGAAGGATGAATGGACTAATATACGATGAGATGTATCCATCCATCTATACCGATTGATTGATTTGTGAGCATTTGTCTTTCTCTCAATACCTTTATACATCTGACATTTTATTTAACTGTGGACATTGAAATAACGAAATGCAGCTGCTTTTGCAGTATTTATTAAATATCATGTAAATCTTTCACAAGATTATGCATTACACCCAGTGACGTTTTCATCAGTTTGTTAGGGGCAGACAATAGCATGGAGTCATTCCGTCGATCAGGCATGCATATGATGAGAACCTGAGTAAGAAATAAGAAACATGGTACACTGTAGTAAAATATATGGATGTAGATAGCCTGGAAAAGGAAGGTGTCAGACAAGCACAACATATAGGTATTAGCCCTTATTCCGATAACAATGCCATCTGGATAAAAATCCAGGTTAGAATTTGTGTTGAACCCTGATTTCAAGAAGTTGACACTCTTGCTTCGAGAGGGAACGAGATATGGCAATCCTCATACATCGTAAAAGTTCACGAATCTCACGAGAATTGATAGAAAACTTATATCGAATATAATTGAAGATGACTCCACTGTTACTACTATGTTTTGAGTTTTAGTTGATATGTCTGCACCAGCACAAGGCTCCCACACACGGTCGTAAAAATCGCCCTCGAGATGAAGCTTATAATATGGTTTTCTGCTATGCCACACAAATCAAAAGATTGTACTTGCTGACTATCTAGATATTCAAATACCCAAAACAGTATTTTGCTACCCATTTGCAAACGATATTGGGGTGGGGTATAGCGTCTTTCCCGTTCTTTCTTTACCACCTCAATATCTTCGACCCTATTTCACCTACAATCGTGAAAATTGGCATGTCATCCACAACGAGTCTCATCAAGATTAATTAAACCATACCAAAACTAGATCACCCTGACTTAATTTTAACGCTTGATTTACTTAAGTGTTTTTTAGATATCCGTTCATTACAACCTCATTGCATCTACAGTCATGAAAATTGTATGTGGCTGTATCTCAAGGAGAGCATCTCAACCATACAAAAGATAGGTCACTGTGAATTAAATTTCATGCTTGAGTAACTTTTGTATATTTAGCTGATTGGTTTGTTATCGTTAAGCCTATTACATCTTTTGAACATTTGCTTTGATTTTTGTATCCTGCACTAATTAAACTTTGGATGTTGATGATCTTAATCGGCTGTATATTGCAGTAATACATGTATTTCTAAGACAGAGCATGATGTACATAAACCATAAGCGGAGAAGTAAGGAATGTGTTAGCATTTTTTATATAGGAGTTTTTAAGCGCTCACCTCCATTTGAGGAAGTAAACTATTACATACACGGTTAGCCTGAATATACATCTTCACTTCGAGACAGATATCATCTTAATCTATCGTGAATATTTCTCCAAATTGCCTTTTTGTAGTCAGTTAACCATGCCATTTTCCGAGTTTCGAAACCAAAATAAAACATGCGCCTGCGCTTAACACGTGGAGATCATGTTCCAAATTGAGGAACTTAGCTTACGTTCTCTCAGTCCATCTGTGGCATGCTAATACGGTTTCTTTACTATCGTTATATCGACGACAAGTTGCAAAGACTGACTTTGGGCAATGTTTAAGTGTGAAGATTTGAGTATATTGGACTTTATATACATTACTATACTGGTTCATTATAAATCCTCTTATTTATTAGTTTAGAAATTGAGTCAATTCAAGATGATGATGATGGTGATCCATATGATTACCCCCACCTACAGTGCTTTGATTTGAATCAATGCATATTGTTGGAAAAATATTTTAAAAAATCAGTTTTATTTATAAGCAAGTCTGCAAGAAACGTTACCTACCAAATCGAGAGAGAGAGAGAGAGAGAGAGAAGTGTTCAGCCAAATTAATTAATAATTCAATGTTCTCTGTGCAAAACAATTGTTATTCAATGACAGTGTCGATACTTGTGGAGCCATATTCCAACTTTGTTCAACATCTGCGATAAATTGAAATTATGTTGCCAACTAATAACCAAATTCCTGGGCTAATAAAGTCACTTCTTTCTTATATTCACACCATCACCATAAATCCCCTAAATGGCGATATTTCATAGCTGTGTGTTAACTATTCTTAACCTTCAATAATAATAATAATAATAATCATAATAATAATAATAAGAAGAAGAAGAAGAAGAAAATGATGATCATGATCATGATTATAACATTTAATTTTAAAAAGAACCATCGTCATCGTCAAGAATTGACTAAATGTCTGCACTAAGAAAACATTAAGTTATGAGCCAAGTTAATAATGTATATGAAGTTCGAGACATACAAATCTTGATATGTAAAATTCATCAGATTCTGATTTTGCTTTTTTTTTTTTTTTTTTTTTTTTCTTCGTCGTCCTCTTTTATGACGGGTATAAAAAAAAGTTTCGACTGAAAGTATACGCGCAGGATAAGTTCAAAACTAGGTTACTGTTACAATAGTAAATAAATAGTAGTGGCATAATATATATGGACTGAAAGAGCGTGACTCAAGCTGACAAAATGGAACCACGATCTCTGGGTTTGAGTGCAGAAGCATTATTTAAAATGACTCTTGAAACTCGAAAAACGGTTTCGGTAGCTGAATAAAGACCGCATGTTTCAGGAAATACTTGCGATGGATTAGAACGATAGCTGTCTGGAAAGGAAGATGGATGTCGGGCTAACCAGGTATGTGATAGTTTGCTTCCACAAACGGGGGTGAGCTCTTGAAAACTCCTGCCATCAAAAAGTCTGTCAAATCTCTTACTTCTCCGTTCATGACTTATGTGCATCATGCTCTGTCTTGGAAATTAACAATAACAGCCAAATAATAGGTCAGAGAAAACTCTGTCTACTTCGAATCCAGTCCAGCCTTGGTCGGTTGTTGTGGTCAGGCCCGCCGAGAGGGGGAGGGAGCGGGGGGGGGGGGGGGGGGGGGGGGGGGGGGGGGGGGGGTGGGTGGAGCGATTTCCCAAATATACTCCTGTTGACGAAGTAATTCGTGTTTAGGAGTAAACCTCTTGTGAAAATTTAGTCAACATCGACCGATGGTAAACTAAGCCAAGATAATATTTATAGTTGTCATCATTTAAAACAACAATTCAAAACAAGCTCTAATGAGCTTTATACCGACATCACATAAAATCAATAAAGACATAAAATCAAATATTATTTACAAGACAAAACCAACACATCATAGTATATAAAATAACGGGACAAATCACATAGCACATAATTTAAAAT